>CM060966.1:95093196-95100696 GCA_030765045.1 Tenodera sinensis | reverse complement strand
CGCCTGTAGTGGGCAGAGGTGGAGGACGTAGCGACTGGGCGGCAAGCCTTGGCTCTTCATGGGCTGTTGCGCTGTGGTTTACTACATAGTATGATGTCTTAAGTCTTTTTATGCGCTTGCTTAATACAAGCAAAAATATCAACCATCGCAATTCCAATCTAAATTAGCTTAATTATTCATTTATACATAATTTCAGGAAACATGGTGTGTCGGAAGATAAGACACGATCGTTTTCAATAGTATCCCTGTACTCCAAACTACAGTTTAAATTTAAATCTTTTTAATTTTTTAAAAATGTAATGATTTTGTTTAAAACACTATACATTAAACATATTCGCACATCACAGTAAAATGCAAACCTTGGATTTTCTGACAATAGTCTATGAAACTCTATTTTTCCTTAAGCAAGTTTGCATAATTTGTAAATTTTTAGCATTACACAAAATCTTACTGTACATAAAATGCAGTACTCTTTACATCACATAATTCGTGTAAATTAATTTGTAGCTTTAACCAGTTCCAAGGTACTCTTTGTTACTGATTTCAACTATTAGATGGTTATAAATTTTCCAAGCGGTAAGTGCATATTCCGCTTTTTCTTTCTTAATTTCTCTAATATTTGCCTACCATAGTAGTAAGTAGAGGAAATAGTGTGTTCCAACCAAAAATTCGATTCGAGATTTCCCTGAAATACACATTTTCTAACTGCCTAATTCTTAAAGAGAAGCATTTTTAGAAAAAAGGACCGTGTGTATGTGTGTATCTGGATGTATGCTTTCAGCAGAAGACTTCGTAGAACTACTTATCGTATAAATGCCAAAAATAATAGATTGAGAAAGCCATGCGAATGCAACACTTCAAATGTTTTTCTCTTGGTCATGAAAAGATCATTGAATTCAAAATCAGCACATAAGGGCTCGCCTTTTAAGCAGTACATTGGGATGTTAGAAATGCGTAAATGTGTAATAAAATTTTAATTCAATTGCAAAGAAGGAGATAGAAGAATAAGATTCTGTAGGAATACTTTGTAAAACTGGGCTCAGAAGGTCATATGAAAGCGACACGAGATTTATTTTAATAAACGTATGCTTGGGAAACGTTTTTAATCAAGGTGTGGGGAGAAAATAGAGTGAAAGCTGGTTGCTGCAGGTTCATTGGCTGGGTGATGAAGGAGACGGTCAGGTGGTGGGAATTAGAGGGAAGGGGTGGGTGGTCGCGTAAACAGATGGGGAGACATCAAATGACTATGCCACCACAGCGCGCGAAACACGCCACACTCTCCACCTGAACCAACAGAGGCAAGCAGGCATCAGCCCCTTGCTCCCAATACATTATGCAACCTACATCCTGCAGTCCCGTAATGAGGTGGTTACTGTGTTTCACAGCTACCGTGCAAAAACTTGCGTCCTATATGTGTAACCACCCGCGAACAGAGAGATATACACATATGCATGCATGCCCTCCAACACATTTTTAGCAGTCGCTAAAATTAGACTTCTGTGCAGAAAGGGAGCATGTCGTGTTATCAATCACTCTGATGTTGCAAAAGGATTCCTTTCTTTCAAGTATTACGCTCTATTCGATTCCTGTGGTCAATCTTTCTACCCATAGCTTTCTCCAGGGTTTCCACGGGCCATTAGGCGTGAATCTCGGCGTTGCATGGCAGGGAAAACGATGCTTCCTCTTGCTGCTTGTTTGATTTTGAGGACATTTCCACTTTTCAATGGCTACCCTTTATGGGGATAAACATTTATACTTTTCATTCCTTCAGGCAATGTCCCCTCATCCATCATCGGTGATATTCTAGGCCGTATCCGTTTCCTTCTGCCCACCGGAGACCATAGTAACAGGATGTTACAGCCATCTCTCCTTAGCTACACTTGTTAGGTGACCATACCACTGAAGTTTTCGATTCTCAGTTCTTTCAGTCACTAATTCTTCCATATCTATTTACTCTTCTAATATTAGCATTACCTCTCTTCTCCAGCTTAAATACTAAAGTCTCCCACTTTATTCCATCCATTTCAACGGTCTCTATATTTCGCTTTTGGCCCACCAACATTCTCCATTATTCCGCCTCATATTGTCAATATACCGAATAACACGAAAAATTGTTCAAAGAGGTGCTCTGTATAAATTTTCGTACCTGAATCTCTGTCAAATTTCAGTCCGTTCGCACTGTCAATAATTTGATTATTACTTCCACGCATCATTGCTTCATTCACTATAGTTTATGGTGAATACCACGCAAGAATTTCACCTTATCTAGTGTATCAGCTAATGAGTATCCTCCACCTGATTATCTCATCGTTTATTTTTTCTTAACACATTTTATTACTTATCTTATCTAATCGTATTTCAAATTTTTGTAATCATTTTTTCTTGTTTCAAGTGCGAATGTTTCCAATTATACAATTCCACTCCCGACCCAAAAACCAGCGTTCGAGGCTTGTGGAGGATGTCGATGCTTGAAGCTGAACTCCTGTGTTATGTTCCCATTATTTGGGATTGCCTCCTGAAGAATTTCCGGAGTACCTCGTTTCTGAGCTGTTTCTTCTTCTTCCTCTTCCTCCCCTTCCTTCTCCTTCTTCTACTTCTTCTTCTTCTTCTTCTTCTTCTTCTTCTTCCTCTTCTTCTTCTTCTTCTTCTTCTTCTTCTTCTTCTTGCACGGATTAGGTATTTTTGCCTGTTCCGACTTCACGGCGTTAAGAATTTTTCTCGGACGTCCGATTTTTCTTTCTGAGACTCAAGAATCTAACTTTCCAGACAGGAATGAAGCAATCACCAACATCCTCGGGCTTAACATCTGCTCATGGAGCGCAAACGGCATTCGTGGCAAGCTGCAAGAACTTAAAAACTTTCTTGCAGTAAACAAAATAAATGTAGTACTGGTCCAAGAGACCCATCTATCTGGGAACCAAAAAGCCACGATACCAGGCATGATCTGTCACAGAAGTGACCGCGACGATGGCTTTGGTGAAACCGCCATTTATATTAGTCGCTACATCCGGCACCATCGTCTACACCTTGAAACCAATTATGGGCTGGAAGGGACAGGCATCCAAGTGGCTACGAATAGAGGGCCCCTAAATATACACTCTATGCTATGGGTGACTTTAACGCCAAAAACCAGTTATGGAACTCTACGATCAGGAATCATCGTGGAATGGTACTTGAAAGTTACCTAGATCGTAGAGGACTCGTCGTTCTAGCTCCACCGTCGCCTACCATTACTCATGGCGACCGACGCCCGCCAGATTGGCTGGATATTGCAGTCCTAAAGAACATCCGCACACATCCGACTCTATTTTCACTTCCAGAGCTCTCCTCGGATCACTACCCGGTGCTGCTTATATTCAGGGTAAGGCCTACTGTCAAAGGTCCTCCAAACTCAGTAAATCCTAGGCGGACGAACTGGAGCAAATACAGCACACTAATGGCAGAACAACTAGCCATCCTACATCCATGCCATAATACCAGGGACGCAGACCATCTTGCGGCCAACATTACTACTACCATGGTCACAGCTATGACAGAGGCTACCCCTACTCGGCGTCACTTCTCAAGCAATCAGAAACCTCTCCCTCATGAACTTCGCCAGCTCATCGCGGCTAAGAACAGGGCACGACGCAAGTACCAACTCACGCGTGACCCGATGGACAAGAGAGAGTGGAACAGATTACAGTCCATTCTCAAAATGGAACTTAACGACCATATCAACGAAGAATGGGAACGTCGCCTGGGCACTCTGGATACGGAAGACTCTTCCCTCTGGAGAATGTCCAAGGCCATACTGCGAGTTCCCACTTCTGATCCACCTCTCAGTGACGGCAGAAGACTTGCCCAGTCCACTAGAGAGAAGGTTGACTTAATGGCAGAACATCTAGCCTCCACCTTTCATCCGGCAGAACCTCTTGACGCCGATTGCAGAAGAAGTTGTGACAGTGGTGCGTAACTTCCTAGCAGCACCCCCTGATGAGGAAGAAGTATCCGTCACTACTGTAGAGGAAGTTAAGAGTTTATTAGCCTCTGTCCGGCCATACAAAGCTGCGGGTAATGATACCCTTCCCTACGCAGCCTTCAAAGCGCTCCCACCTGATTGGATGACTCTACTAGTCCATCTCTTCAACAGCATGCTTCGTCTTGCACACTTCCCGGCTGCATGGAAACATGCGCACATCATCACCCTGCCAAAGCCGGGAAAAGATGCCAAAGATCCAGACAACTATAGACCTATTAGCCTACTACCAGCCATCAGCAAGCTGTTTGAAAAAGTCATCCAAAAGCGCCTACAGACCATGCTTGACAGACACAACATCCTTCGCCCCGAACAATTTGGTTTTCGGCGGAAGCATTCCACAACCCACCAACTTCTTCGCCTCGTGGACCAAGTGATAACCGGCTTTAATAACCGGCATTATGTTGTAGCCCTTTTTCTGGATATCTCCCGTGCATTTGATACAGTATGGCATGAAGGCCTCATCTATAGACTGATAAACTATGACACACCGTCATACCTGGTCCATCTAATACATAATTTTCTATCCAACAGAACTTTTATAGTAAAGAAGGACAGCATTCAATCCCATACATTCTACATCAACGCAGGGGTACCCCAAGGCAGTGTTCTGGGCCCCCTGCTATTTCTAACATACATAAATACACTTCCTCGTCTCCAGGGCTGCAGCCTCTACCTATTTGCCGACGACACTGCAATCACAACTTCATCATCCCACCATCTGATTGCAGTACAAAGACTTCAACGCTACGCTGATATGCTTACAGCATGGTTTACAGCGTGGCGACTTAAGATAAATGCCAACAAGTCTAAAGCCGTCACCTTCACCAGACGTCATCTCCTAGATGTCGATGATCTTCGCCTGGCCGGTGAAATAGTTCCTTGGTCCACGGAAGCAACATATTTAGGTGTACTTCTAGATATGCGTCTGACGTGGAAGGCGCATATCTCAACACTAGCCAACAAAATAAGCAAAAGAATGGGGATGTTGTACCCATTATATAATAAGAAGTCACCCATGTCATTGAGGAACAAAATCCTCATCTATAAGCAAGTGATCAGGCCTGCACTAACATATGCCAGCCAAGTCTGGGGCGCTTCAGCGAAGACCAACCTATACCCGCTACAGGTATTACAGAACAGATACCTGAGAACATCAGTAGCAGCCGACTGGTACATCCCCAATGCAAACATCCACGCTGACCTGGCATTCCCAACGCTTTTAGAACGCATAAAGAGCCTCGCTAACAACTTTTATGCTCAACTGCCAGGCAGCTTCAATGAGCTAATACGTGGACTTGGGGAGTACGACATAGACCCCGGTGAAACATATAAACGCCCCAGACTTATTTTGACAAATCCCTGACCGATTAAAGTCGGCCAAAACCATCATAAAAAAAACAACAACAACAACAACATTCATTCATAAATCATTATAACCCCATCATAATAAAAAATCCCACCATCTAACCACCATCTTCCTATTACAAAAATCCCTATGCCAGTAAGGGTTTATAACCCGGTATGGAAATAGTCAAGGGCGCCTCCCATAGGGAGGACAACCCCTTGACGACCCCTCTAGAAGTGTTTCAACTCCAGGTTCTGATTTTCATATGCAAATGAACCGGGAACTGAATTTAACTAAAATAGACATACTGCAGATCTTACTTCGATGTGATTGATTATATATATGTATAGGTAATACTTTAAAACTTTTGTTGAATTAATTGCGAGACGAAGAGTCACCGCAACCATCCGTATGTCCCGCAGTACGGTCAGACAGAAAATAGCTCAGAAGACACACGGGCTAGAGACATTTACTCTAGTATGCTTGGTCATTGATAGTTAGATCCCTGATGTCACCATGGAGATAGAGAACATTCTTTTACACCTTCGTTTTCCATAAAAATTATATGTCCAACAGATAGAATCTTACAGTTCAAATAACTGAATAGCAAATGTTTCTTACATATTTCGTTTCTGTTGCTGGATTTCACGTTTGCTTTTCGATAACCACAGATCTTTTCCACAAAATATCGACAGAGCACTAAACTATGCAGAAATTTACAATACACTGTGATACCAACATTGGCTAGAAAATTACACTAAATGTTCTAGCATATCCATATCCGTTCAGCTGATCCTACTCTACGTTAGTGAGTCAATCAGGGAGTGCATTACTGGTGCGAAGAAAATTTATTCTTCGAGCAAGTTTGTGGTGAACATATGCAACACTTTGAATCTGCCTGTAAATCCTCAAAGTCGTAAAAATGATTCCGACAAACTAGAAGTTGGCAAGCATAAACAGATAAACAAATTTCAAACTTACTAATATTATCATTTAAAGAGTGCACATGTATAATGAGATAAAGCTTATAGCTACAAAGGCGAAACATGGAAAACATTTAATTGATGATAATTAAAACAGGAGAGCGTTTCAGATTGAATCGATAGTGTATTCTAGGATACACATCCATGTTTTACAATGACATTCGAACAATTTCAACTCCAGCTTCTCCCAGCCAACAGTGGACATATTCCCTTCCTGCAATTAACGATTCAATTACGAACGGAGAAGGGTTAGAATAGCACTGGACGCTTAGCCTGCGGTCACAATTAGTTCTCCACTATATTTCTTTTGTTGTTTAAAAAACACGCACATTTCTGTGTGCGTGTGGGATTTTGCACAGGCGTGCTGATATGGAAGTGCGTTAAATTCAAACGCAGAAAACGTTAACAATTTACGAGGTGGATTTATTGTTCGGTCGCTTGTTAAATTAAAGTATAAAACATGCGAAAAAGCGAGATATTTTGTAGTAGCTTTGTACATTGAATGACATTTATTGCAAACTGTAAATTTTAGAAGAAGCTAAAATTCTAAATTGACAAGCAAATAAATAGATAGGAATAGGTTCTTGCTAGTGTCGTTTTCTCCGCTCATCTTTCTGCGAATTATTATTGCTATTCTAGTTATCTCTTGTTAATATAGATAATATTAAAATCAAATTTACACATTTCGTTGTACGACACAGCAGGCAAAGCGATAGATAAATTGTTAAAGACCATGTTGCTTTCAGTTCATGTTCAGACCTCTCATTTGAAAATTAAAACAATAAATATATTAAAATGTAAAACTCAAAACATTCAGAATGAAACATTCAGAAAATTCAGGATATGAATATCATTTGTCATGAAAGTACCTTAAAAATTTTAAATGACGTTTTATAGATAAACAATAATTAGTTTAAATACATTGTGCAGAAACATTTGCGCATCTCCGTATTGCACAAGCGCGTATCACAATTAGTGAATTGGTTTGAACAAATTGTTCATGTAAATTCTATGTGCTTGATCTAGAGCTAACATTTCCTGTAGCTGAGATATCTGCGTGTTAAAATAGGTTTGCTTAGCCAGTCATGTTTAATTTTTAAGAAACAAAGAAAAAGGAACATCGAATCCTTTCAACTTTTTAAATTCTCTAC
>CM060966.1:95055696-95088196 GCA_030765045.1 Tenodera sinensis | reverse complement strand
TCATTTACATTTAATAACTGCTTACTTCGTGTAAGGTAAGGGACACCGTTTTATTTTCCTTTGAAGTTTAGGTATCGTATGCATGGCTGTAAATCACAGGATGACTTTTTATAATTTAGGAAATTCCTGACATCATGTACACTCATTTTCAGGCTGGTAGGTGAGAGTTTTTCAAAACGTAATCGGTAAATACTTGCCTCGTCTGATCTCTAACTACATTATCGTGCAAAAGTAGTGAGCATAATATTTTAACATTGAATTATACCGAAGAACTAAGTCTCTCATCAGTTCATCTATATGTCTCATTATAAAACAATTATATTATTTGAAGAAATCCGCAGTGATCTCAATCTTCCGGGGCATTGCTTCTAGAGCAGCGTAGTCCAACGAAGAGGGGAGGTTGGGTTTACCTCCTACCACTCTCCGCGAACTCTTTAACCCCAAGGTTGTGTTACAGTGGTGGTTTGGTGCGATGTCATAGAAGATACACCTTTTGCGGTACAGACTTTTAATATTGTTCAGTTTGTTTCAAATGTATGTACAGCTACACTCACTCTTATACACACTATTGTTGTAAATGCTTAGTTCTGTATTTACTACTTATTGCTATTTCTCTTCTAGGTACAAGAAGCATATGGTAATACAGTAGGCTTTAAGAGATAATGAAATGTATTAAGAATTGGTTGCTATGCAACACCTTTGAAATTCCGTTTTCTTTGGAAGGCCTAACATAAAAAACAAACCAAAATAAAATACTCCTGTTTGAGGTAAGTATTGGGAAATTCAAACAAATAATAAAGAATGTCTCGGAAATGTTTCGCTCAAAAGAAAAAAAAAAAAAAAAAAAAAAAAAAAAAAAAAAGAAGAAGTATTTGACATAAATTGTGTGTTTTAACCATATCCATACTTTTTATTTGATAAGTTAATGCCTGTCACTTAATATTCACAAATTTATGCAAAAATCGTACAGAAAGAACATCATCCAATCTGTTTGTGACCATCACTGGATCATACAGTACACCTCTCATCTTTTCATTAAACAAAATGGTTCCTGTAATTGGTCGAGCCTTATCGTACATCACACTCCAATTTTAGGCCACGTGAGACGTTTCACTAGATTTTAATAAATTTAAAACTGCGGGTTTGATGTCTGACAACAAAACATATTTTGATCAATTATAACAGAAAATAAACTGGATGAAATCGCTGCCAGTTTAGAGCGCTCACCTCGAAAATCACTCAACAATTTAGGTAATGGACTGCAGAAAAGCCTGCACTATTGCGCTGGACACATCATCCTGATCTGACATTGGAGTGTGGCGTATGATAAATGTTAGAACAATGATAGGATCCATTTTGTTTAACGAAACAATAAAAAATATGCTGCCTATTTAAGAGTAAGAATAGTAGACCACCTCTGCCTGCACAATTTCCCCACAACACTCGGTTCTCTCATGCAATGGAGAGAGTCTGCAAATGCGTTAGTATGGATCAACCGTAAAAGCGAACTGAAATCTTGGTCTGTAGACAAAGGTGATAACTCTGTGTATTATTAAAATCTTTTGAAGCTTCAGTTTCAAAACCATTGATCATTGTGAAACAATTAAATTGCCAGGAATGAAATCAAACTGTGAATGCTTGTCTAATGTTTACTTTCTCTATCACGTAAGGGAAATATTGTATTCGACCGAAAATTTCGATGACGTGCTTTCACCGAAAATGTTTTGAGGTCACCTGAAATAAAAAAAACAAAAAAAAAACACAATTTTTAGAAAAGGTCCGTGTGTGTATGTGTGTGTGTGTGTTGGGACAGCATAACTCAAAAACGAAAAGTTGGTTAGAAACCAAAGTTGGTACTTAAGTTTAATACCTTTCAAGGATTCAACATGAAGATTTTGAAGAAAATTCCTCCACCCTATTCTACACTTTACTCGGAAACTTATTCAAAATTTGGTTGTTTTTCTCGAAAAGGCTATAACGATTTAGATTAAAATGTCATACGTTTAAGATATTTTTATGGCAAATGAGATGCATATTCTGAATTTTCTGACTATAGCCCACGTAGTCCTGTTTACTCCTGATGAATTTTGCATAACTGGTAAACCGCAAGCAATAGACGAAATCTTACTATACAAAAATGTAGATCTCGTTAAAGTACACAATTTATGTCCAAATGCATTTTTTATGGAGTGAAGTATTTCAGAGACATTCCTTGTTATTTGTGTGAGTTTTGCAATACTTATAATTTTCTCAAATGGAAGGTAGTCATTCACCTTTTTATCTCTTGGCCGTGCTAAGAGAAGGGAATTCCAAAGTCTTCATATAACGACCAGCTTTATTTTACTATGGTTCATAGCGTACTGTATTCCTATGTTCTCCTTGCACCTACAAGGATATTAGCAATAAGATAATTTCTGCAAATGTTTATCTCGACTAACGTGGAGAATATAGAGGAATTAATGTTTGTGAGAATAGTTCAAGAGAGAGAAAGTTATGTGAGTGCAACACATCAGATTTTTTTTTCTTTGTTTTATAGAGTTAAGCCAATTCTGAATTTTGGAGACACAGTATGCTTTTAAGACGCTTTCCAAAGAAACTGCATCTTTCATTTATTTTGTTCATGGGAACAAATTTAGATTGAACTATTTCGCCCATAATGGATGCTTTGGAGATTTGGTGCTCACAGTAAATAATCGATCTCACAGCTTCATATTACGAGTAGTAGAGCGACTTCCACAAATCCCTGGAGGTTTGCGTAGCGCTATTGTTAGGCAAGGGCAGGAGCTCGTGCTGACGCTGTCGCTGGAAACATCTCTAATGCATATCTTTGATTGGCTGTTTCCCGCTCCCGAGCCATAATAATTCTCGTCTCTCATTTGCTTGCAGAGGAATGTGCAGTATTTGATTATTAAGTTCCATCGAGCGTGGTCGTATCCCCAGGTCTTGGTGACACCGGAGACAACATGCAATTGCAGCATATCCTGAGTGATGTGACTTGTCAACATCAGACAGGGTTGACACTAAGCGCTGTCCTCTGGCTTATGCTGGAAAGTATCCATGTATCATACGCTTGCATTCCGTTACGCTCGTTGCCCGAGTACATCAACGTCGGAAGGTAACATTCAAGCGCGGAAAATGTACAGTGCTCTCCATATCAGCCTAATGAACTGCCGGTGTCACCGCAAATAAAGCTGGCCTACTTCGTAACTCAAATTTACGACACACTATATTTTTCTTAGTTTTGTGACGGAACTACCCTATGCTCTCTAGCAATTCCCTAAAATAAATATTTAGTTTAATTACTTCAAAGCTACATAATTGTTTTGAAGCTTAGAGTATAAAATACACATGTTTACTGTAAATTGCACTACACAGCTAAAAGGTATGCATTTCCGTCAGTGACATGCATACATTCGATAAAAAATAGCATTCAGAACTTTGTTGTAGGAACCACATGAAGACGAGACCGTAAATTTCACAAAAGATGCGAGAAGCTTGTTCCTCATTCGAGTGCCTCGTCGCGGTAACTCAGTGGTAGAGTATCCAAATAGAAAGCCAAAAAAATGCATGCAATGGAATGTTTAAAATACGATTTAACTTGTAAACCCTAACTCTATAAAAGAAGCACTATCAGAGGAAAAGTGAAGTTTAAAATGTTTTTTTTTTTTTTTTTTTTTTTTTTTTTTTTTTTTTTTTCGATTCAGGAGACCTAAAAACATATTTCCGGTGAAAGCTCAACATCGAATTTTTAGGTGGAATGCAATACTTCCTCTAATTTACTATACGTAATAGACAAACTAAAAAGAGATAGTAGTTTAAAAACGAATCTCGTGAAAGAATGTGGCAAAACAAGCCTAGGGGTAAGCACTCAAAAGGCATGAAAGAGTAATTCTTTCTTAACTGCAGTAGCTGCTATAGCGCGCATTTATACACACGTATTAGATAGAGCGGGGAATGGCTTGACACCTTGGAAGTACTGCTCTGCAGGCGTGTTGTACAGTCATGAAACAAATTAGTGTGTGCATAACTTTTCTTTGTCCCACGTCATGTTGCAGCGCGGTTTACACAAGCTGATATTTCCGACATGCAATCTGAGTTTATTGATGGTCTGTTCCATATGTTATTGTTTATCGGACACAGAAATAGGCGGATTGCTACATCGACCCTTTCTTTATTAGGAACAAATACAAATGCGAGTGATGATTCAAGTGTCCGACAGACAATAATATACAGAACAAACTACCGATAAGCTCAGGCTGCATGTTGAAAATATCGACTTCTCTGAACCGCGCTCCAAAACGACGTGGAACTTACTCGTACAAATATCCTGCTCTCCTAATGCCCTCAATCATTGTTTTCAATGCCTGCGCCAGATATTAGCAGTTTTTAATGTGTGCGTTATCGTATGTTTGAGGAAATATCTTGTCTAAAAATATATATATGTTATACTATATGACATTCACATTAATAAATAGTAATATATACACAACACGGGTGATAAATTTCAGTTTATATGATGATTTTAAAAATATTGATGATTAAGATAGTAACAAGGCTTATCATCTCAGGTAGAACAGAGTTCAGAGGAAGACAGCTTCAACCAGTGTGACGTACTGGAACGAAGAGTAAGCCCATCAGTTCATGTGACGTCAAGCAAGACCCGGATAATACCACGTGGCCTATATAAACGGCGCTGTAAGTACGGAAGTAAAGCGTTCAGTCAGGTGACAATAACATGGCCAGTACGAGTTAAACGGAGCAACCAGTGCTTCCGTCTGGTTCTGTTATGAAATTAGCTAAGTTCAAACCCTAAGTACCTAGTCAAATCACAACCTAACATGGAGTATTCAATTGCAAATCTCCCACACATTACGTCCTAACATTGATAAATTACCTAAAGACAAACAAAACAGAAATTGTCGGAAAATGTCCACGTAATTTTGTTTTGCGCGCATCTCTTCTAATTTGCACATTACGTTGTGCTTTATTTACGTCATAATTGTTATACTCTTTCTAATAGCACAGAACCGGAATGTAATTGTTTATAATCTGTGACTAATTGTGTAATTAAAACAGTCAGCATTAATACAGAATACACAAGACGTTAGTTGTGTTGTTAACACTAGATGTGTTTCCTGACTTTCCTATATTATTGCATCCCACAATGCTCAAAGTATTGTCTCCTCCCTTGCGGCAGCAATACAGAGCGTGGTGACGTCACACGCTGAATTCGTTTTCAGTGCGAGCATGTTCAGCGGTGTAAGCTGGCGTCACACCAGTACTGCATGTTCTCCTTTAGTTTAAGTTAGCTATCCCTTAACGCACAGTGCATGTAAGGTGTATATAGAACAGTAACTAGGAACGAACTCCTTGCAAGAAATCAGCGTTTTGTGCACCGTACGGCAGTCAACAGGTTATCGGTTCCCAACCAATAACATGTTGATTCAGTCGGAAAAATATACATTTCTAAGCCAAATAATACCCTATACTGTCTGCTTCATCATGGTGGTTTAAACTGTTGCTTGCAGGATCGTTGTGTACTCTATGTGGAACCGCTTACTCTTTCAAACTTTTTCTTGTACTCCACCCGGTTCATAAGCAGTGACTACTTTATGTTTGGGAACAACTAACTGGATGTATTATGAATGCGATGTTTAACTCTTCTTATTAATATTTGAATTGTATCAGTTCCCAGTGCTGAACGCACGGGACAGCATAAGTCAACAACTTCGAAGTTTAAGGCTAGCTGATTTTAAACCTGAAGTC
This sequence comes from Tenodera sinensis, assembly GCA_030765045.1. Taxonomy (NCBI): domain Eukaryota; kingdom Metazoa; phylum Arthropoda; class Insecta; order Mantodea; family Mantidae; genus Tenodera; species Tenodera sinensis. Next base: position 95,082,430 of record CM060966.1, on the reverse strand, counting down.
TAGCATTCCAGCAAATTATTTACTTTCCAGTATGTAACAGGATTTCAGAATTACATATGCATAGCGACTAGAACATATTTTAATGTTATCAAATATCAAGAACTCATTACAGCCCATAGTTTGTCCACTATTTTATTTTTTACTTCTAATACTGCATCAGTAATGGTGACATAAACATATGAAAGTAAATCAAGGACAACAATAAAAAAGAGCAACAACATATACAGACTCTAGAAATAAAATAAAATAATGGGAAATATGGTAAATAATCAAATTCAAACCAGAAGGAAAACAAGGGATAGGATCACCTAGGAAGACATGGAGTATTGAAGACAGAACAGGTCCCAAGACTAATCCTTGATAGTAAAGAAGAGTATTGTACCACTGTGATAAGTTTGCTCGGTGGAAGCTTGAACAGGTTGATAGCAATGTAGTTTGAAAAATTTTGGCAAAATGGATAGAAAATTACCGCAGCTCTTAACAATGTCCTCTACATGTATTTTATGTGCATAAAACGCAATTTCATCTGTCTATCTAAGTGCAAAAATGAGCTTGTAGTGGATCACGAAGAAGCCTGTGTCATCTGGTATAAATAACGAAAGCACGCATGTAAAACACGCAGTCAAGTCACGAAAACGCTCCTGTGCTTTCGCTTTCTATAGCTGCTTTTCTTTATTTAATTCCGGCAGAAAATCCTTATGTGTTCCACACCAGTCCTGGGTGACTCAATCATTTAGAGTTCTTAAATCAAGTTCCTCAGAGAATGCATTTGTGTATGAAAGTCAGGCCTAGGTGATCGACATAAGAGGACTATGAAATATTTTACCTAAATGGTTACAAGGCACGCTTGAGAACGGTGGTTCATAGTAGTCCCTGAATGAGTCCTTAACCTGTTGGTTTGATGTCAAAGGTGTTACAATTAAACATAAAACTACGAACACAGGTTTGTTACAAGACACAGACGAAGGGGAATAAGAGAAACATTAAATGCAACGCTAGAGTGAGGTAATGTGGGGCTGAGCGTGTCAGAGGCGGTTTAGCATTACCCTATACACATAAACCACTGCACATTATATCGGTACTATTCCATGCACTCGATTTTACCTTTCCTTCTTGGCAAAAGGGAAAAGCTTCTAACAACCATTACTTGTTGACACCCAATATATGTGGTTGAGTCTTTTTATCCCTTTTGTTAACGTGCTTTTTGTGATAAAAGAACTTCTGTTATTTTATTTCTCAGCGAAAAGAACACATTACTGGACTTGGTCAAATCATGAGAGGTGAGAAAATCATATTGCACAGCTGGTGACCCTTAACCTAAAAATCTCCAGTACTGTGCATTCCTTATAGTTTGCTATTCTCACAATGTTTACACAAGTATATTTCGAAGATACAACGCGAACCGAGAGCGGAAACAGGGTTAAGAATGCGATGTTTCTTAGGAGTCAAGGAAAGGCTGAAGCTTGCAAGAAATAGGAAGTGGAGAGAGGAAGTGCTAGCAGAAACTCCAACAGGAAGACGTAAAGGAATTCTCTCTCTGTAATGCAGAATGGTTGCAACATTACATTGCACGTATACTGGAGAAAACCTCTTTGAAATATACGTGAGCAACATAACAAGCGTAGAAACGTCTGGGCTATAGACTTTCTTTTTCCTCATCAAGTTTGCTTTTGGCCATGCTGTTTCTTTCCTTTACCTGTTATCCTCTTCCTTTTCGTTCTTGCTCACCACGTTATGGTAGGTATAGGAGAACGTTCCAGCGTGGAAGCTTGTGTCTGGCGGTCTGCCTGACGTGACATAAACAGCGGCCATTCTGTAAAAGAATCTTCTAACATTTTGGCTATCTGAAATACCATTCCCGAAAATCGATGGAACCACATCTAATTCTAAATGTGTAAACATTTACGACGAAAATTGTGCAGCAAAGTTGCATGTATGTTTAACACAAAAATGAGATAATTTTGTTAAGTTATGTTTTGAGACGGGAACTTCTATGTATATATTTGTAATTTTAGATTAAGAATGTACATAAATATAAGATTTTAGATATAAGTATAACTTGGTATTGTGCAAAGAAGTTGCCTTTTGGAAGTAGGTTGACCTGAATAAGTTTCTGAAGGCCACGGAACAAACAATCTTTTGTCATCCCAAGCCGAGGGACATTTTGCCAGAAGTCCAAGGACACAGCTGGGGGAAGATTGTGCCCTCCTCCATAACGGGACTAGAGAGAAAGTGCGGGGGTGAGATATAAAGAGAATAACGTAGAAGCGGACAGTTGGCTCTGGTGTTGCGATGTCGCGACGAGGGAGAGCCTCGTATCGCTAAATAAGTATAGCTTCGCGCCAAAAGAAACGTCGAGGTATGAAAATAGACTGTGATTAGTGTAAAGTAAAGCAGATCGCAATCTTAGAGCGAAACACCAGAAACTTGCTCAGGTCGGCACTTCGAGGCAAATGAAGTGTTGAATAATAAACTTAGTAAAAGACTGTGTTGTGTTGTCATCTAACCTCGCGCCCGAGAAACATCCTCTCATGCCTACCTAAATCCGGCACCCAACGTCCAGAACCCGCTACAAAGGCGCCCAAAGTCACGACCCCGTTACAGTAGAAAAGCATAATTCATACTTTATCCAGTGAATATTGTCCCATTATTGCAAAGGGTAGTTAAATTTTATCACGGGTTTGTTCAGTTTGTGATAGAGGTGAAATAATACAGTCACTCCTCGTTCAAGGCCTGTAAAGTTACGTAATAAGTGCATTTACTTAAAAGTATCTTTGTGGCTGATACAAAATTTAATGGTGGGTGGCTCAACACAATATCCAATTAAAGGCTTGCCTTGCCTTACGATTTTGTATAGTTAAACATGCTGTGAAACCACGCTGTAAAGCCGAGGATATAAATATCATTTGGGCCTAAAAGATTTATTTGTCCAGCATTTTGTCTTTTGTCCAGAATAATAATAGTCAGCTATCAGTCGCCATTACGCTTTTAGTCTCTTAGGACAATTGATGTTCAGCGATGGTGTTCACTCTCTTAGCGATAGTTTTAAGCTTTGGGTATCTATAGGTTTGTATCAACTAATTACATTGAATTCACAAACACATTAATATTTCCATTCATACTGTCAGACTGGGGAGGATGAGGAATAATCGTAGTAAAAGCTCACTCTCCAGCCGGGAACAGAACCCCTTGCACCGACTGAACTACGGAGCAAGCCACCACTTCGTCCGATATGACACAATGTTGGAGGACGTTAATCCAAAAAAAAAAAAAAAAAAAAAAAAAAAAAAAAAAAAAAAAAAAAAAAAAAAAAAAAAAAAAAAAAAAAAAAAAAAGCAAACCACCATTAATTTTGTGTCTGCCATAGTAAGATATTTTTACTATTGGATGCCTTTTGTGGATTTAAAAGGCTCAAAAATGCTGACAGACACCACAGAAAAAATCTGATGTGTTGCACTCACATGACTTTCTCTACTCTTGTACTAACCATTCTTACAAACTCTTATTCCTATATCTTCTTCGTGTTAGTTAAAATAAACATTTGTACACATTATTTTATTGGTTATTTCCTTGTAGGTGCAAGGGGAATATTGGAATACAGTAGACTTTGTGCGATAGTCAAATCTTTTTGACCTTTGAGATTCCATCCTCTTTGCACACTTAACATATAAAAAAATGAACAACGATGTTCCATTTCACGAAAGCTTTAAGTTTTCCGTAACTCACACACATAACAAGGAATATCTCCGAAATGGTTCACCCTACAAGAAAATTTATTCAGACATAAATTGTGTATTTTAGCAAGATCTACATTTTTTGTATAGTATCACTTGGTCTATTTCTAACGGTTTACCAGTTACGCAAAAGTCATCCAGAGTAAATACGACTATAGAGGCTATAGCCAGAAAATTCAAGATATACATTTCATTTGTCATAAAAATATCTCAAACATATGACATTTTAATCAAAATCGTTCGTCATTTTCAAGAAAATCGAATTTTTCAAAAAGTCTTCCATGTAAAGGGTAGTTTAGGGTGGGGCTATTTTCTTCAAAATCTTCGTGTCGCATCCTTGAAAGACATTAAACTGAAATACCAACTTTGGTTTTTATACGACCTTTCGTTTTTGAGTTATGCTGTCCACAGACTGACACACAGACTAACACACACACACACGGACCTTTTTCTTAAAATGTTTTTTTTTTTTTGGATTCGGGGGTCATGAAAACATATATTTCCGGTGAAATCTCGACATCGAATTCTTGGGTGGAATACAATACTTCCCCTACTTATCAGTAGAGAAAGTAAAAAGAAGTAGGAGTACTAAGCTAGCAGTGGTAGAGAGAAGACGTGTGTGGAGGTAGCTCCTGGAGTGAAAGGAAAAAGGGCTCAAGAATCAATGGGTGTTAGTATTCAAGTGTACAGGGGAAGAATCGGAACATTCAACAAGTTAAAATGGAACGAGTTTAAAACAAGTAGTAACTCGGAAGAAATGGTAAACATGTTCCTTCTTACATGTGCCTTAGGTATATTATTGGTGATTGGTGGTGTTGAAATCAACCCGGGGCCAAATGGAAATCAAAATGTTATGGAAGAAATTTTGGAGAAAATAAAGAACATGGATGGTAAGAGCTGGGGACGAAATGAAAGTAAATAAGAGGGTTTACAAAAGAGACGAGGGTTGGTTTGATGAAGAATGCAGAGTAATAAAAAGACAAGTTAAACAGATGCTTATAAAATGGAGGGAAATAGGTGGTAAAGAATTAAGGGAAGAATATATGCAAGGTAGGGATTTATATAATTCATTATTAGAACAAAAGAAAATAAACTGGAGGAAAAAACAAGAAAGTAAACTGATAAGGGTTCTAAACGAAAATAATGTAAATGCAGTATGGAAGGTTATAAAATCAATGTATAATAATTATGTAATAAAACCTGCTGTATATCCAGGTGAATGGGTGGATTACTTTAAAGAATTGTATGGGGGAGAAAAGAGCAAAATAGAAATAGGAGAAGGGAAATAGGTAACAATTATGTAGATTTGCTGGATGATGAAATAAGAGGGGAAGAAATAATACAGCAAGTTAAATTAATGAAGAGAAATAAAGCAACTGGGATAGACGGGATCCCAACAGAGTTCCTTAAGGAATGGTGTACTGAAAAAAATAGAGTCAAGGTTCTTGTAGACTTATTCAATCAAATTAAAGAGAAGGGTTATATACCGAAAAAGTGGGGGAAAGCAATCATACATCCAATATACAAAGGTAAGGGTAGTGTCGACAAACCAAACAACTATAGAGGTATTGCTTTATTATCAAATGTAGGGAAAATTTTTACTGGAATTATGGCAAGTAGGTTACAAACGTGGGTTGAGAAATTTAATATTCTCTCGGAATTTCAGATGGGGTTTAGAAGAGGGAGGAGAACAGTTGATAATCTATTTATTATAAAGACTTTGGTAGATAAATATTTGAAGGTTAAAAGAGGAAAGTTGTATATGGCTTTTGTTGATTTAGAAAAAGCATATGATCGAATTGAGCTTCATTTGTTATGGCACAAACTGTTGAGTAAAGGAGTGAGTGAACAAATGGTGAAAACTCTCAAAGCATTATATAAAGACAATACCTTTTGTATAAGAGTGGAGGAGGGAGTTGTAACAAGAGAAATCCAACAAGAGAAAGGCCTTAGGCAAGGATGTAAGTTGAGTCCGGTTCTTTGTAATCTTTATATTGATGATGTATTAATGGATATTGGGAGAAATAATAACTTTATGCCTGTTATTAATAACATACAGATTCCAGGATACTTTTTGCAGATGATCTAGTTGTAGGTTCAATCACAGTGAATGGCTTAAATCAGTCCTTACAAGTATTAAATAATTACTGTAAAGAATGGAGCCTTAAAGTGAACCAGGACAAGACACAGATCATAGTTTTTAAAAAAGGAGGGAAATTGAGCAAATATGAAAAATGGAGGAATGAAAATAAAAAAGAGTATAGGGTAGTGAGAGAATGCATTTATCTAGGAGTGAAGTTAGATAGTAGTGGTAATTGGGAAAAACAAAAGAAATTTGCATTAGCAAAAGGAAAAGGGGTTTTATCAGCAACCAGAAACTGCAAATACAAAGTACCTTATATAAATGTTAAATGGTTAGAAAATGTATACAATATGGTAGTTGAAGCAAAGATGTTATATGGGACAGAAGTATGGGAATTAGGAGGAGGTTGGGAAGTCATAGATGAGGTGCATAGAACTTTCTGCAAAGAATTGCTTGGATTACCAAATGCAACTGTTAGGCAGGTAGCACAAATAGAACTGGGAAGGGTAACAAGTAAGGGAAAGATTATGGAGAGGGCACTGAAATACTGGTTTAGAATATTGAATTTGGAAGAAAGGAACCCGTTGAAACAGTGCCTACTATATCAAGAAAAAAAGCTTAAAGAATAAGGGTTGGGCAGACTGTCTCAGAAATAACTTGGAAAGTAGTGGTTTAGGGGAAGTATGGAGGAATAGAGAAAATAATATACACAATTTTTGGAAACTGGCAAGAAAAAGATTTGACGAAATAGAAATACAAAACATATTTAGTGAGATAGCTGAAAAGAGATCCTTAATTTTTTATGTACAAATGAAAAACTCTTGGGGTAGGGAGAAGTATATAGACGTGACAGATAAAGAGGAGCGAGAAGGCATTGCATGGATGAAAGCAGGAGTATGGAGATTAAAGGGTCTAAGGAAAGGCATTCCACAAAACCAATGTCCTATATGTGGTGGAAATGAAGACATAGAACATATAATATTTAAATGTATTGGGACTGAAGGTTGGAGAAAAGAATATATTAATAAGAAATGGTCGAATATGAATAGAAATAGATCTATAGTTGAAATGCTTCATAAAGACAGTAAGAGGGTAGGAAGATTTTTACCTAAGGTAAAAAATAAATGGATCTGGACAGTAAATAGAGTTGAACAATAAGATATAAGTGATAGAATAAGTTAGAATTAAGGAATTATTGTAGAATAAGAATATGACTGGCAATGAGCCAGGGCTGAACACCGGTCATATTCACATGTATATAGCTTAGTAAAAAAAAAAAAAAAAGTAACTTCGAGACATTTATAACATCCCAGTACAGATCTGAATATACGGAATGGGTTCACTCTGCAGTTTAATGACAGAATTTGTATTGTTAAAGTAGCAAAGAAACGCTCAATGTTTAATACATTCAGTAAACTTTTATTAATTGTATTCTTCTAACAGACATGAACAGCAATCGCGATAGGGAGCTAATAGTCCAGATATCTTACGCATTAATTTAAGTCATTTAGATCAGTAGTACCATGACAACAAGCATTTAGAATACGTATTTCTTACTTTTGAACATCACTCCGGGAAAAACGCTTGTTAAAATTTTTCAGAAGAAATATTACTGTTTGGTACTTCTATTTCTAAGAAACTTAAGTTTCTCTGAATTTAGAGAAATAACAGATTTTGGTGATTAGTGGTACAATTAACTGTTGCTTTCCAATAAAACACAATATTTAGCCTTACAAACGATGTTTTAGCTTTTATTTTCCATCGTTGATGACCTCTGAGTTTGCGAATTCTCAACAGACGCCAACATTGTAAAAGGTTTTTTGATCCACAACTTGCGACTTCTGCATTTAGACTTTATTTGATTTATGCATATTTAATCGTTAGCGGAACCCGTTTTGGGTTCGAGTGCGGATGGTAGGAAGTCCATAGTAAATAAAGCATGGTTTGTCACCTAAGATATTCAACACTTAGAAAAGTATCAATTATAATGTAAATTACTCACATATATCCCACAAATTACTAGAAATTCCTTCATTCGTTATTTAACATTTCTGGCACCTGCTTATGAAATTGCACATTACACTTTGCAGTTCCCTCTGAGAAATAGCAGAAATTTCTTAACCAATTTTATTATTATGTTCACGTAAAATTTGTGGATTTGTTCTGTAAGTTTCCTTTTTTAATGCCCTCTCGCTTTCCTCATTCCCCCTCCAACTTGCATACCTGAGGACGTAAAGCACTAAATTCATGTTAAGACACAAACAAGATTTTAATCTGGCAGCATTAGGTTTAAAACTGCCCGTTTTGCGTTATCGTAGCTCCCATAGTGGACAAGCTATAGCAATCTCGTAGAAGATTTTGCGCCACAGATGTTGGATCATTATAATAGGTTCCTTCCAAAACTAAAATAATAATAATAATAATAATAATAATAATAATAATAATAATAATAATAATAATAATAATAATAATAATAATAATAATAATAATAATAATAATAATAATAATAATAATAATAATAATAATAATAATAATAATAATAATAATAATAATAATAATAATAATAATAATAATAATAATAATAATAATAATAATAATAATAATAATAATAATAATAATAATAATAATAATAATAATAATAATAATAATAATAATAATAATAATAATAATAATAATAATAATAATAATAATAATAATAATAATAATAATAATAATAATAATAATAATAATAATAATAATAATAATAATAATAATAATAATAATAATAATAATAATAATAATAATAATAATAATAATAATAATAATAATAATAATAATAATAATAATAATAATAAAATTTTATCTCGGTATTTACAGTTACCAGATATTGAACGTCTCCAACAAAGGAGGAGGACTGTCATTTTTTTTTTTGAAGTTCCATTTATATGCCACCTCAACATCAGTCATATCGGTGGCTTTTAACCTCTTGGAACAAGATCTCAACAACAAAAGGGTTACGCGCTTAAGCGGTGGTTTTGAACCGAGGGTTACTTTTATTTTGGTTTTCCTTTTTTGATTTGTTACATTAAATTCACACACGCGCGCGCACACACACACACACACACGCACACACACACACACACACACACACACACACATTCACACTCCCATTCATCTTTCCAAACTCTGGGGAGGATGGGGAATGATCTTAGTGGAAGATAAGTTCCCAGCCCCCCAGCCGGGAATCGACCCTAGGCGTTCTATCGACTGAGCTACGGGGCCAGCCCGAAATGATAAACAATGATAGTCTTGTGCATACATTGTGACGCAGCGGCTATTGCGAAGGTGATCTGAAGGTCGGCACCAGGCAGGCAGAACAGGAAACGAAATAAGGCGAGAAGACCCGAAGAATCCTTGTTTCTTAACAAAGTGTTGAACCAAGTACACACAGTACAGCCATGATGCAAAGCTGTGGTAAAATTGTAATGCTTTAACGCAAGTTTTAAGTGTTTAAGCTTTTGGAGAACTCCTGGAAAGCAAACACTTGCGGAATAAGTGTGGCACTTGTCATTTGCTGTGATAGAATACTGCAGCCTCTAAAGTTCATTAAAATATCCAGATTTGCTGTTAAGTACTAGGTTTGTATGTAGCTGTGTCTGCTAGCATCAGTCGAGATTATAATTTGGAAGCTATAGCTGACACACACTTTAATGGCGGGTGACTTGCCGGGACTTGCGGTGTTGTGCGGTTAAACATGCTGTGAAATCACAGTGTGAAGCTGGTGTTAGAAATATCATTTGCGCCCAAAGCATTTATTTTTGGGGGGGGGGGGGGGTAGAACGATTTCATGGCCTTGTGGTTATGCTGATGCTGACATTGCAGGTAAATGAATTATCTCGTATTCAATCTGCCGACTTAACTCACACTCCAATATTACGTACTTTTAAGGCCTACGCCGCTAAAAGCTTCACACCTTTAAGCTTAACAATATTTTGGTTTATACAGATATAAAATATAAGCAAACCTAATTGCTGATTAACTTTTCTTTTATTTAAATAGCCTACGTTGTAATTTGGCAGAACAAAGCACTAAAATCAATCCAACGTCCGTTATAATGACGATCGAAGATATTATGCAGTCACTGAATCATAATACACGTTTCGCGAGGTAAACAGAGTTGGCCGTGCTCAAATCAATAATCAGTCATATTAATCATGGCGGTTAACTTGAACGAGTGTATTGATTCTGAAATCTGAAAATTCTCTCATAGTTGAAAAATCTAAACAGAGATACGAAAGATGCTATAGTTAATATATGCTAATTCAGCGATCAGGACACAATGGAAAGATGAATGTTGTGTTAGTGCTTCACATTTCAGTCATGCGCCATATTAAACTATTAATTATCTCCTAAAATTGTATGCAATGCACGTGTGTTAACTGTTTTTGTGTGTTTGTATGTGTGTCTGTGTGCCTGTGTATCTGTCATTCTGTGGACAGCATAACTCAAAAGCAAAAAGTCGGTTAAAAACCAAAGTTGGTTTAATGTCTTTCGAGGATGCGACACGAAGATTTTGAAGAAAATAGCCCCACCATAAACTACGCCATACATGAAACATTTTTCGAAAATTTTGATTTTCTTGAAAACGGCTCTAACGATTTTGATTAAGATATGTGTATGCCAAATGAAATGTATATTTTGAATTCTTTTGCTATAGTCTATGTAATCCTGTTTACTCTGGATGACTTTTGAATAAGTCGTAAACCGCAAGAGATAGACAAAATCTTAATGTACAAAAAATGTAGACATAGCTAAAACACACAATTTATGTCTGAATACATTTTTTCTAGAGTGAGCCATTTCGGAGATATTCCTTGTTACGTACTTGTGTCAGTTTCGGAAAACTTTCGTGAAATGGAACAGGGTTGTTATTTTTTTATATGTTAAGCGTGCAAAGGGAACGGGATCTCAAAGGTTTAAAACATTTGACTATCGCTCAAAGCCTACTAAATTCTAATAGTCCCCTTGCACTTAGTAGGAAATAAGCAATAAGATAATCTGTACAAATGTTTATCTCAACTAACCCTAAGAAGATATTGGAATAAGAGTTTGTAAGAATGGTTAGTACAAGAGTAGAGAAAGTCATGTGAGTGCAACATATCAGACTTTTATAACTATACTGTCACCAAACAGATATTAATAGTTAGAAGCTTGAACAGGAATAAATGCGGTATGAAGACCCTCGTTCTAAAATTCACATATCAGAGCCCGGGGAAACCCTTAATGGCGATCAATACGTTGCGATAAAGGTCGATAGCAGATAAATATGCGCTACAATTACGTGTTTATGCAGACCTCAATGTAATATTCCCGTTTCAACTCCCTGTGCTGCGGTTTGCCGACATTTGTTTTCTGGTGTTTGGACTGGGTCTGTGGTTTGTCAGAGGTCTCAACTGCAAGCTGGATCCCGGATCACATTTCCGAATGTACATAGAGGAACCAGGGCACTCTACGGGGAGGTCGCAACGTCACTCCAGAGACTACCTCGATTCCAAACCTCAGAAATACAGCCCGAAGCTTGCAATCGAAGGCACACACCAATATATAATGGAGTTTCTTCTGTGATTCATGGATTCGTTCTGTAGGATTAAACAACCGGAATGAGTAAGGGTTATTATTGGTGACGCTAAAATCATTTAAAACTGGAAATGATAACTGTTTTTACCTTATGTTATTTCTATTTGGTCGCTACACAATTTGACCCAGTGACTCAATGACAATTGGCGGAAGGAGACTTGGCACCTCGACCGAAAGGCGATCTCTCCTCGCTCTGCCACTGACAGGCTCTCCCCTGAAGGATGGATGAGGTGAATGGATCCCAAGGGTGCTGGAAGGTTGCTACAACAAAGTAGGTGGAAGGGTCTCCAAATGTTTCCAGTTAGAAGCACTCCGGCGGAGGCTGGCTTAGCTCCCGAACCCCCTCGGGCTTTCAACAGCTCATGGGGAGCCCGGAAACTAGGGGTGAGATTTTCAGAGCGCATTTGTCCCCCTGCTATGTTGCTGCCGCGACGCTCGCCGACACTTCTAACCTTGAGAGAAACCTATCGGGATGAAGGGTGAAATTAAATTATTTATGTAACGAAATGGTAAACAGGAAATTTTGAGGATATGCAAATCCTTCTCAAAATTTGTACAAAGACGCGATACCACTAGTCTTTGCATGAAGCAATTTTCGATAATTTTGATTTTATCAAAAATGGCATACAATAATAATTAAAATGCCACATTTTTAAGATGTTTAGATAACAAATGAAATGTAAATCTTGAATTCTCTGGGAATGGTTTCAGAAGTCCTCTTCATTCTGGATGCTTCTTGCATAACTGGTAAACATACGCAAAATCTTACTAAGCAAAAGAAAAATCAGGTTTAATGACACAAGCTATGTCAAGCACCTTTTTGGTGAAGTGAAACATTTCACAAATATTTCTTGTTATTTGTCTAAATTTCCCAGGTGGAAACCCATTAATTTTTTCTCTGTCTTAGCCGTGCAAAGTGAACAGAATTTCAGTCATCACATATCGACAACTTTAAAAGATTTGACTATCACTTAAATCACACTGTATTCCCATATCCCCCTTCCATCTGCAAACAAATTAGCAATAAGTCAATTTCTGAAAATGTTTGTCTGGATTAACATGAGGTAGATAGATGAATAGGTGTTTATAAAAATGGTTTTACAAGAGTAGGGAATTTGCAACACATTAGGTATTTTTTAGTTATATCTGAAATATAGCTTGGAACAAAATCAGAAGTAAAGTTAATAAATTAGTTCTATATATTTCCATAAATAGGTTTCCCTAGGTGGAAAATAGAACAAATTTAACAGAAACTCAGTATAAGCAGATAATGGCAGTCATAGAATATAAAATCAGTATAATATGATTAATTTAAATGCATTTCACAATTTTCTTCTGCTTGGATATACTACGTTTGTTTACTATACCAAGTGAATTACTGGCCCTAGTTTTTTCGTACCAATGCAACCTGCACGTTACAGTCTTATTTAAAAACGTTTGACTATGAAGCAGTATATGCATTTATCAAGCAATAATTTGCTTTGTAGTTGTATTGGATCTTGTACGTAAACTTATACCAATGACGAAAAGTTCCGTGAACACAAATAAGTCACAAGTTACAACAAATACATTTTCGTAGACTATAATACAAATGGATGCCGAAATGTTTAGGGTGAAAGAGCTTAGTGGAGGGCTGCTGTGATCGAGTGGGTTCGATGTCAGTCTATCATTAACTAAACTCGTTTTTAGGTCAAATCCCTTATAGAAGTAACCTCTTTTTTGATCAGTTTAGGCGTACTGCTGAAGAACCGCTTTCTGAAAAGCCATCTAGTGTCGTTTCAATGGGGCTTTTTTGGGATTTAGCAGCTGTTCAGACTAAACATTGCAGAGTAACAAAGGGGAAAAAAAAAAAAAAAAAAGGAAAAAAAAAAACGTGGTGACTACAGAAAACTAGTTACACACTAATGTTTTAACACTTTAAAATGACATGCAAGAAAAACCAAATTCGAAAGGCACCATATTAATAAAGCAAATCGTCGAAAGGTATTTCGTTTATAAATATTTGAGCACGCTGTTGCAGAGAAGTTTTCGTGTGCTGCAATATGTGTGCTGTACCGTGCATGTAGGCTTCGCTGATCAGCAACCCGAAGTGATTTGGGTTCAGTGGTTCTTCCGTACAGTCCCTTTCCTTTAAGCAGCGTTACAGGGAGTGATCCAGCGGAGATCAAGAGATCAAGCCCGCCAAAGGAGGGCACTCCTCGCCCAATCCATTTTTCTGGATATGCCTACTCCGTGCAATTACCTGCAATTAGGCAATCAAAGAAGGGGCGCTCCATTTCACTGAAACAACACTCTCGTACATTTTCTAATAGATAGGTTGTTTCTTTAGTTTTGGCAGCTATTTATTTTCTGGACACATAGCATACACACAAGGTTGTAAGTTTTACAGGCCTTCGATGTAGTCACCAGCATTGCGTACAATGTGTCCCCAGCGATGTGGTAGCCGTCGAATGCCATTGGCACTGGCTAATCTCTGGATGATACATAGAGACCCACCAACTGCACTCGAAATGCCGTTCATTGTTCCCAGTTTCTTCCCACGCAGTAGTTCCTTCAGCTTAGGAATGAGGTCGAAGTCGCAGGGACTTAGGTGCGGAGAGTATGGTAGGTAGTAGGGTACTTAACCCCAGCGATGCAACAAATCAGACACCACTCCTGCAGTGTCCGCTTCCACTAATGCGGACACTTTGTACACGTCATCGTCACTAACCGATGGATGACCAGATCTAGGCATATTACTTCTTTTAAAGACTTGCACCCGACTTGTCACTGTTCTGTACGGTAATGCATCGGCATCACAAACCTCTCGGAATCCTTGGTGACACTGTCGTGCGTTCCTACCTCTGCCACATTCAATTTTCAACCATATTCTCTGCTCATCCTTTGAAAACATTGTACTACGTTATACTGTGACGCCTACATCTAAACTGATGACCTCCGTCTCATTATTACGTGAGGAGAGAAGGGGAAAGATGCGTCCATATGTTCGGATGGAGGGGAGGTACCTAAACTACACGTGCAATAAACAGAATTGCCAACCCTAGTCTTATTTGTCTTCTATAATATAGTTGCCAAAACTAAAGAAATAACCCTTGTAATACCCGCAGATCTTGCAAAGAAATAGCGGATATCGACATCCCAAGTAAAAATAGGGTCTCATTATTTGATCGCCTAGGTTTCCAAGCCACATGTCCCATTACCATATATTCAATTGTACCTATATAAAAATATAGTGGATAGGAAAAAAAGCCATCTGAATATAACATCCGATTTAAAAGAAAAAAAAATATACATGATAGATTCAAAAGATGCAAGTTTATTTTACAGCTTAGCAAAGCAAATAAACGTAAAGTATTATCGTAAATAGCATATTCTATCAATCACTTAAATCCTGTTTAAAATTCCACACTTTATAACAGTTTAGTATATACACATGAAACTTTTCTACAGCACTTTGTTTATACAGATGAGAGTATGGCTCACTTGAAGTATTTTGGGTTTTGAAAAATTCACGATTGTTCCCCTATCTTAAATGCGTTTTAAATAAATGAAATATTAACTGCCTTAGCTTATAGTTTACACATAACATCCTAGATAAATTACTTAGTACATAAAATAGTAAAAACCAATTAGGTCTGCGTAACTTTCCTGTTCTTTAAGAATAATCGTTTCTGTTTATAATTATTCTTAGAAAAAAGTGTGCTCTTTGCACAATGATAATTAAATGATCGGCCATCTGCTTACAGAATCCCAAAGGCCAGTCATTTAGAAAAGAAGTTCTTCTAACTGCACATTTTTATGTTTTGGGGGAATTAGAGAATTGTAGATAAACATGTTGTTTTCGTCTTCCTCTATTCCAAGTCGGAAACATTCCTCTTTTTATTGCCTGTTCGAGCGTTTCTACTTTAGAACATTAAAAATAAGCGGAAGATGGGGAGAGATTTTCAGCCCTAGCTCCGCATTGTACGTAGATGGCAGTCAAAGGGCAAAACGACCACGCCGCACAAGCTGTCGATAACAGCAACAACTTCTTCCACTTCCTCTGTCCTGTTTGGTCCCTTTACGGAAACGACCCGTCGTAAAAAAGGGAGGCGGGGGTCGAAGCCAACCGCTGACCAACAGCATGTCTCGTGCGTGGATAGACAGGACTAAAAACTTGCCCGCTTTTCCCCACATACATACGTCAGATCCAGTGTAAGGGTGGCTGTGAAGGAACATCCGAAGTTTACGGTGCTGCAATAAAGCTGATGTGACAGCAGGAGGGACATTCGAACTTCTTTAGTCTGCAGATTTTTCTTCCAAATCATTGATCGAGAACGTAGATTAGCATACGCAGCTGTTAAATGAAGTGGTCAAAGATCAAATACGATAGAGACGTAGACAAACTTGAATTCCTAATACGTGCAATGGTTGGAAATGCTTAAAATATAATGTAACATTACGATGATCACAAAAGTAAGGGGAACGGAGATTAACCCCAGCAATGCCAAGCCTTATTCCAGAACTTCAGTTACCCACGGGGGAAGGTGGTGCTTGTGACCACCACTGGTAACAAAATGTCTGAGCATTTTTTGACATTTCATTTTCTCAAAAAGACCAACAATAAAAACGTTGAAACAATTACGCAATTCAGTATAGAACCAGTGATTGACAATAACTATTAACAACCATGCCTTTAATCAAAACATTAAGATACAATTTAAAACGTTAAAGAAGGTGGGCATAAAGTAACGCTAGGGTTAGGTAAGTCGCAAGGTTATGAAGTAGGCTAGTCAATAATGACCAACAAGGTGGCCGTTCGAAAGAAATTATTAACAAGCCGAATTAGTACCAGACTTAGTACTCATTTAGAAGTACTTATTCAAAAATTCCCCGGCGCTTAACCAGCTAACCTGCATCAAACCGCTCCTTTATAAGCATTTATGAGTTCATTCAAACCTCCGTTGTCGTAATCATATCGTTTTATTTTTTGTGCTCATGAGATTATGTTACATAAAAGTGGTACAGTACAAATTTTATCTAGCAGTAACACTTTATTAGGTAGTTAAAAACATCTTGAAGTGACACTTATGTTATTTTGTGTTTACCTTTCTTGTATGGTAACAGAGAGGTGGATGGGTTCGTAAATGCTTACAAGGGGAGTATAAGGAGGCTAACGTGGATTAAGGAGACCTCTGACAAAACTTACCTCTAAATGGATACTAATTATTGGTAAACAATTCAGGTTCTTAATACCTTCTCCCGATAGCTTTCCCTTTATTGACATGATGAAAGTTCATGCTCTGAAACTTATTTCAATATACATGGAAAGATGTCATTAAATTTTGAAAGTATGCACAAAATATGCACTAGAATATTTGCATAAGACAGTGCATTCATGAGAAATTACATTTATTGCTGAGAAGTAGATACACTTGGCTGTACATCCAAAATAGGAAGAAATTACAATGTATTATAATTTTATGACAGTGACTTTCTATGGTAAATCTTCGCCTGTTTATCAATATACTCCTGTATCTTGAAAAATTCTTTTAACTCGTAGTATTGGAGAGTGATATAAGGTTGACAATTGTTCCACAGAAAGAGACAGGTTTTTAAGCATGCATAGGTAGGGTATGCCGGGGTTTCATAACGGAGGAGGCATCTCACACTCTTCGACTTATACAGATCCTCTGTGCACTAAAACCCCCAGGAGTAAGGGATGAAGTGAGGGAACCGTAGGATGTCACAGGGTCGTAGATAGAACGGGCCACGGAGACCCGTCCCATTTAAATGCATTTATTTGTCTATATGCCAAGTATGTAACATTTATGTGCTATAAGATGATGCGTTTACTTAAAAGGGCATACACATCTATTCATATGCCAAATAAAAGTTATTTCTAGCACTAGACCATTTGTAATTCGTGAATATAATTTATTAATATATAAATAAGTGCAGCTTCCAAGAATGTTAGAGCTGATGCACGATACAAAGGAGATCAAAGAGCGTTCTCTTGTGAAGAATTCGCGACTGTGCATTTTGACGGATATGTGAGGGAAAAGAAACTAACGGAGAATCTGCAATTATGGATGACACATAAGTTGAAAATACAGCAAAACATGCCACTGAACCTGTTTTTTTATTTACAGAATTTTATTTTAAATTATTCCTTCAGCTTAATTCCAGCTTAATTAATAATAATTACAGGATATGCCAAATCTTAATGGAAGTGCATAAGAAATTCCTACAATCAAGGTTTTGCTTTACATCAAAAGCTTTGGTCTGCAGAGATGATTTTAAAATGAGATTTAGCTAAACAATGAATTTGTTCTTTCTTTTCTTATACTTTAATTGGCTAATGAAACCTTTTTGGGTTCAAATACACTGGATTAAATTTCCTAGCTTTCATCAACAGCGTTAAATAAATACTGTGATGAAAATTTACTGAAATAAAGATCTGCAGATTGCACTAGTTATAAAATGAATTATTTGTGACAAATAGTAAGTAATAAACTGAATTGTAATTAAAAAAGAATCTACACATCTAAGACACGCTCTTTATGGAAAAAAAAAAAAAAAAAAAAAAAAAAAAAAAAAAAAAAAAAACAAAGAGAATGCAACGTTCCAGAGAATTTCATTAGAAGATAAACACCACAGTGTAAAACAAGTGAAATTGCTAAACGTGGTTGTATTAGGGATTCAAAGACCAATCATTTGCTTTCTAAACCGTTTGGTTGAAATACTATTCGAGGTAACCATTTTATTTATTACAAGAATTGAAAACGGGTCTCGTAAGCTAAACAAATGGAATTTCACAAAAATCAGAACACCAGTTGCTTGTGAATAGTTCTAGTAACCTACTGCGGTGGACAACCAGCAAATTTGTCTTTGGACTTGTCTGAAAGGGCTACAGCGGGAGAAACTCTACTGACAGGTTGAGGCGTCGAGGAAGGATGGGCTGTCTGTTGGAAATCAGGACGTCGGGGGTGAGACTGCGGTTCTCACCCTCTGGCGTTGTCTCATCATCATAGCGGGGCTATCCCGTCCGACCACAGTATACCATTTCCATAACAAAGAGAGAACAGGGGAGCTAGAGTGATAATGATAGGACCACGAGCTTCAAGCCAACTTGCGAGTTTCCCGCTCCTAACTCCGTCAACAGTAGCATCACTTTAACAATGTTACAAACTTCAAGAACGTGCTGTTTCAGAGACTATTTGAAAGTCACGTATATGTGCTGATGCGATACATCCGAACACTGATACTCTAGAGCAATGCGGTTGTAATTTGGATGAACTTGCATCACACTCTTGGTGCGTGAGAAAGCCAAACAACAAATGAATCTCGCAGCAACTTTATAGGAATAGTAATGATGTTCTGACTAAAGATGACAAACAAGGCTCTCGGATCATTCCAATAAACTATTGACAACTTTGCAAACAGGTTTCCAGTAAGTAATTCACTCGAAGTAGACTTTGGGCGCTTTTCTAATCTAACATTAAATAGTTACATTTAGTTGTACTGTTACCTAAATTAGCTCCCATTTACAATTGCGCAGTAGCTCCAAGAATCTGATATCTCTTCCGATTTGTGGCTTTGCATTCTCGTATAATGCTTCGACATATAAAGAATGCTGCTGCACTATTTAAAAGGTATCTTAATTTGAAAAGAAAACAGAATACATTTGTCACGTGGTTTTACTAATGGAACTCATAACTCTTCTAAGTCGACGCTTATATATCATACTAAGTGAGTTAGTTGATGTTTCAAAGACATTCATTATTTAGCCATGGACTCTGTGCTATTTTCCATTACTTCGAAGTATCTTTTCGTTCCCACTGTTTTTACCATATGTTTGTGCTCACTAGCTACAGAATGGTGAACTTTATGGTAGTAAAGGCCTAACACAAATTTATGGGAGAAAGTTGATTAAAAGTGAGCTACAGAAAAGAGAAATGCTAATTTTTGGTGCAGTTAACAGAAAGTCATATAGAAATATTGGAATCCAACCATACTACATGTATTAACTTTCTTTATAAAAGTGAATGAATATTTTTACTAAAGCAGAAGTGCATATAACAACATATGGCAGAAACAATTGCATACACCTTTATGGACCTTATTACACATTTATACTCTGTCCATAATTCTGAGCGTACTAAACTTGCTAACTCCAATAAATTGTGAAATAAATCTTAAGAATTTTTAAGAGTATTTTGAGAGTGTTAGAAATATCGAGTTTTAGATTTAAACTAAAATCAAAATATATAATGTATGACCAAAGAGCAACGACAGTCTTTGGTCTTAGATAGCGGTGTCTGCATAATAAGTCGTTTAAATAAGGGAAATCCTGCTTTTTTAAAATGTTTCATTTATATAGCGCCTTTAACTATGAGTACAATGGTCATATTGGTGGCCTGTTATCTCTGGAACACATTCCCTGTCGGCGATGCTGTCAACTAGTATATAGTGATTTACCTTCGGGTTTGGCATATTAGATCACAGACATTCACATTCCTATTCATAATTCTAGACTCTGGGGAGGATAAGGAATAATTTTGGCTAGAGAAAAATGCCTAACCTCACACCGGGAATCAAACCCGGGACATATCTCACAGAAGGTAGATGCTCTACCGACTGAGCTACGCGTCAAATCTTGAGCTGCAAAGAATATGAACGGCAGTACTTAATTTTCATATCGGCGCCCTTGGCTTTGGAACAGTTGCTTAGGACAATAGTGTTTACTCGTCTACTTCTGGTTTTTACCTTTGGATTGTCTTTATATTTACATATTCGCTCTTTCTTTCATACTTAAAGACTCTACGGAGGGTGGGGAATAATCCTGGCTAAAGAAAAATTCCCACCCTTCCGTAGGGAAATGAATCCGGGACCTCTGGGTTTGGAAGCTAGAACTTAAACCACCAGACAACAGAGACAATTCTCTTAATTTTGAACCCACAGAGGTTTCTATAACTTCACCATAAACAAAACACTGTCATTCTTCAGTTGTACCTCTCAGAAGGAGAGAGTAATTCTTTTCTCTCAGGAATATATACAATTTTGATGCATTTACTTCCGGTTTGGCGAAAAGTTAGGAAATAGTATGGGGAGATAACGTTCCGGTAAAAGCTAAGCCTCACCATCAACTGTACCCTTGTATAGCAACCGGTACTCCTGCAGTACCATGCTTATTAGTAGGGAGCGGATTCCTTCGTAAATAAATACTTTTTCCTGCAAACACGCATACGCCTACGAAAAGAGGAAAATATTGAATAAAGGATCATGAGCTAAACATGAAGTCACATAAAACTACATATCTATGAAGAAAGGAACATGTATATACATATTTTCAGATAATTCCCCATTCTTCTTCTTTATCTAACTGTCCTCCCCTTATGTGGAACTTACACGCTCTAGGGCCAGGGTCAGATGCCTGTCGAGAACAGGAACCTATGAACCAGACAGAGTGAAGACCTGGAAGCGGGTGGTAGCCAAGCACCAGGTATGATAGCGAGGAAGAGAATGATATGAAATGCAGGCTAAATGGATGATCTGAAAGGTGATGAAGGAGCAATTGGTGGAATAAGTGGGGGAAACTGGAGAACTCGGAGAAAACCCGCCAGACTCTTCGTCCATCACAAATACCACATGCGGGTCCCTGGGATCGAACCCGGGCCACCTAGGTGGTAGTTCTAACCGCTCGGCTACAGCGCTACCTATAATCTCCCATAAATACACAAACTGAATTAATATGACTTATTTCTATTATTTATCTTGCACAATTTTTAATTTGTCATAATATATTTAGAATGACTTATTTGACTTATGGTCTCATTGACCATACAAAAATTGCTAACTCCATGGTTATTCCTCATCTACTGTCTATATATTATATTTCATAACTTTACACTGCTAGACCGAGCGCTTAAGATAAAGAATCTGAATGATGCATACTGACTGCCACACGTACCTTCTGCAGTTATTATGAATAAATGCCTCGTGTAACCTGTCCGTCTTGAAAACACGCCTAAAGTTAACATTTTTAACACATAAAGAAGAAATATTTTAACTTTCTTTTATCGTATAAGAATACGCTCCATACCTGTTGTAATGGAAAATTATTGCAGAAACTGTTTTTCTTGACCAAACGAATATCAGCTTTGCTTTGATATGTTGTTGTCTTGTTTGTTGTTCTTTCTAACACAGTTTTAAAGCTGGAAACGTGATTCGTATAGACTGCTCCAGAAGCTGAGGATTTTAGGATATTCAATCATTAAAGTGTTAGCGTTTTCACAGTGTTATGAAATTTTTATAGCCTATACTAGCATTGATAATTGCCGCTTTGCTACTTTACTATACGTCGCCCGCAGTTTCAAACTGGCTTTCCTGTCGCAAATAAATACTGCACCGAGATCACACGAGGTTATGCAAGCTATGAATTCCCTGTGGGATCTCCGGTGCTTTGCGCACAGAAATCAAATTATTGCTCCCATTTCCGGCTTGATATACACACTCTCTACGGCCACCATTTTCGATTTATTACTGCATCCTCAATGTGCAAGCTGGATCACCAAACTTTCGCTGTTACAGCGCTGTGCTGGCATGAACAGTTGACTACATAAGCGTACCACGATTTCTAAGCAAATGCTTCCTCAAAAGATGGGATTGCGCTCTAAAGCTCCAATTCCGCATTTAATAATGTCTAAACTTGTTCCGTATTTAAATTATAGCTTAGACACATCCTTTTTAATCATTGCATTAACATTATTAATGTATTAGCACTGTAATATATTTTCCCTGTGTTAATTTTAAATTGAATATTGGTTATATTATTCAACAGATTTTCATTTATTGGCCCTTGCTGTCAACGAAAAACAAAAACATTTTGCACTCTGAAGTCTTATCTAGCCGAACTCAGATTGTGTCGTGTCACAACAGCGATTGCAAAAACAATATTAACAATTCGTTTGCTCGTCGCTTTTTTGAGAATTGTGGTTACCCACTACTTTCATTATTCCTTAGTAAATCACCGTTATGATTTTAAAATGCAAATGTATATACTTTTGGTAGATTAAAGGATTGCTGCAAGAACCTTAAGCGTCCGTAAAGATTGGATCACCAAAAGAAATTGAGTAACTTGAACACCAATGCTTATACTAAAGCATAAAACCTTTGCAATTGACAAAAAATCACATATGCGTTCAAATTATTTGGCACAACGAATGTGTAAATAGAATTTTAATTGTTTAGCACATTAACATTAACTTGGCAAGGTAACGAGTTCCTTGCAAACTAAACAAGAGAACTAAAGAAACAAAGAAGAAGAGAATAAAATCCCTAATCATTATTTACGGACAAATAAGCACAAATTGAACCCCAAACTTTTAATACTGCCATAATTTCTTGACAAGATGAAAATAAATAATTTGTAATTGCTTGGAACAATGTAGGCAATTCACTTTACAAGTTATCTTTTACTTTTTGGTCAACATGACCTCAAGCTATTTTTAGTAATTGCGTGGTACAATGAGCTGAATTTACTGTATACGAAATTTTTCTATAACCACTTAACCATGCTAAGCACAAGTTATTTTCTGAGCATGTAAATACTTCTTAAATTACATGAGCAAATGAGACAAATGATTTATAATCATTGAACGCAAAAAACACAATTTACTATACGCAAGGTTATAAGCTTGTATAGTTGCTGATTAAAAGTTGTTTTCCAAATCGTTCTATCCGATACAATAATTTAAATATATTATAGGGAAGAATAAAGCTTGCAATCTTAAGTACTTCATAATAGCATACCTGGCACAATTAAGTGAATTTAGTAACTATATAAGAACAAAGATTTCTGCAATTGCTTAGCCAAGTTACATGCAAGCTTCTTCCTGAACCTGTAATTAGGTAATTTTGTAATTGCTTACTGAGGGCAACTGTCCGGCACAATGAGCTGAATTTAGTACATATAACAATAAACGTCGCTAATCATTCGACTCAGCTTAATGTAAGTTATTTTCTGAATCGCCAAGTACTTACATATAAATATATCTCCAACAATTTACTGTATATAAGATTAATGTTTCTATAATAACTCACTGAGCTAAATATGAGCTATTTTCTAAATCTGCGAAAATCTCTAAAATTACTTGGCTGAAGAAAGTCAATGGATTGGCTCACTGGTTCCCAAAGTGAACACAAATTACTACAGTAACGTTATACTGGGGTTAATTACGTAAAACAGGTTATAGTTACAGAAAACGCAAATTTAAGTTAGGCCAGAACAGTTTGTGAAAGTGGAGCCCAGTCGCTTTCTGATATTTGATTCTTTTTAAGACTAACCAAAGCAATAGAATTTCTGTCATTCCTTTAACATGAACGAAGTCTGAGCTTACGACAAAACTATAACTAAAACGATCCGCAAAATGAGAATAAGGCTCAGAGAAACGATCCGTAGGTTTCGACAAACGCCAAATGTAAAATATAATGAAATTACATAACAAAGGGACGGTAAACTTTGTGATATTCTGATCTACCAGGAAAAGACATGCGATATGTTACCTACAAAAGCGAACTGTCAGGCCGCAAGGGCACCATCCGACGCAAACCTCAAATGCTACGTTACGCCACTATGCAGAAAACAAAACAAGGTTTAAGAAGTTCCTCTGTCAGAGTTTGCGCTAACACGACACAATCGCTGTTCCACTATATCTCCTTTCCTTTCAGTTATTTAAAATGGTCCTAATTTTACACATAATGCTTGTGTGTCTGAAATTTCTCCAAACTAATAAGAAATCAATTCATCATGTTGAGAAAGGCGTTCTACCACGACCCAACAAATATTCTGAAAGGAAATATAAACAATTTCACGATGTTTGCTATTAATTAAGCTGATTTTACTCGTAACTATAATGGAGATTTCAACCTCTAATCTCAAATTTTCCTGTCACTTTCCAGCCTAAAGAATGTTGCATTCACGTAAAAGAGTATGTCTTATATTTCACCCAAATAAATGCTTCAAAGCCCATTGAAAATCTTCCTCCGTTCAAGTATTTAGGGATGCGCAAACAAGTCTCTGGCTATCCGCATGACATACCAAGCAAGATGGCTCCGCGGTAACGCGTGAAGCTCACATTCGGAAGGTAGTGAGTTCGATTTCGTCATGGGATTTTTGAGGGGTTTTTCGCCACCAGGCGAATGCTAGGAAGGATAATTATATCCCCTGAATTTCTTGTCCCTCATGTAATTTTCACTTTCCTTTCAATCCAGTCTTTCAGGATCGGAAGCATTGGCGATGGACGAGTTAGCGCTACTACATACATGGAGGATATGTGCAGTGTAACTGCTGTTCTCGGGTGAGTGAGTGTGTCGTGCTTAAGGGCCCATCGACAACTTGGTCATTAGAGCCCCTGCTGTTCTCGATAAATGGGTGGCCTTGCAGGCCTGCCGGGGACGAGGAACTGCTGTCGAAACCCATACGGTTGGTGGCTGCTTGGTGAACCCTGGTATCAAGATGAATCTCCAGTACATGTTTGGCTGGTTGCTCGCACGAGTACCCTCACGCCCATTACATCACTTCCGCCCAAGGGTCCGATATACAACCTGCATTGGCTCAATGTGGAATCCCCTCCTATGTACTTTACCATCCGTATGCTATAACACTCCGATTATTTATATAGTACGCTTTAGCCCACGGATTGCAAATTTTCTTCCATTAGATTAAATTTTAGGGTATTTTTATGGCTGTGCCTTACATCTAATTCCATTTAATCCTACTTAGCTATGATGAAATTCATGGACGCAGCATTTTTAGGGCTGGATCTCTTTTAATATCTTTCTTGTTTTGAAATTTACACATCTTCGTGGAATGTGATGCACTCACAATTTTAGCTAAAGTGATTTCTCAATGACTTACTCTCTTCTGCTTGAGAAACGTTCCCGTAGGGTTCCTGGAGCTAAACCCAATCCTAATTCCATCCCATCTCCTTAGATTTCCCCTGCGAAATTTTCCTTTACATGGCGAACTTATTTTCTGCAAAGCACGGAAACGCTTTCGACAACAGCCTTCGTCCTTTCTCGCCTAATGCGCCAAGCCACTTGAGCTGAATCCCAAGTTAATATATTCCTGGAGGACTGGGGGAAGGGGCTGCAACCCGCGAAATGAATGACGGAGTCGTTTTCAAAGCGGGCGGAAAATATAACGGTGTAAGACATTTTAATGGAGAACTCGAGCACCTTCCCACGTGGAGTGGAAATGCGTGCAGCTACATGCTATAACGAATTTCTAAGAGTTTATAAATCACGGCTTTTACCGATGAAAAACGTGCAGCAAAATTAAAGCATGTTTAATGAAATCATTTTAACTGAGTATGCATTCGATTTTGAAAGCTAAGAATCGCGTGCGAGAGATTTCCAATTTGGTAATACACTTCATGGATTTCTGCAGTTTAGCAAATATTTTCGTAATTACAACCAAATAGGAAAAAAGAAGATTAACAGCAATTGAAGACAAGTTCTGTACGTGAAAAAATATTGACTCACAACCCAGCAGCATTTCCTTAATTTCCCTTAAGGATTACTGAGGACAAATTTATTTCAAAACGCCGCGTCAATAAAGACAATTTAATACTGATGACCGTTCAAGTTTCGTGTACTATGTGGATATCAAATAAAGCTTTTCAAGGCAACCAAAGGGAAACATTAAAACGGTTTGCAAAAGGCCAAAAGTTTTATAAAAACATAAATATAGTGCCAGCGGCCGCGGTGCACAACAAAGGACGGTATGGGTAGGGCTGTCAATGGTGATTTGTGTATCAAAGGCGCTTTAGGTGAGGCTGCCTCTCGCGGATGTTTGCGAACACGTGACAACAAACAGAGTGGCACGCCAAAGGGGTTTTCCAGAAGTGCCCGGATGAGGATATACAGAGAGCAAGTACCTGCCATGCACGCCGAAACTCTCGCCCGCCGACACTTAAAACGTTGAAACAAACAAGAAGATGAAAGATGAAGTAACACGTGAAGTGAGGTAAAATGGAGGGACAAGAAATTCGGGAGATGTAATTATCCTTCTCAGCATTCGGCTAGCAACCCTGAGAAACTCCCTAAAAAGTCCTTGGCAAGGAAGCACAGCCACGGAAATCGAACCCACGACTTCCTGAATGCGAGCCTCATGCGTTACCGCGGAGTCATCTTGCTCCGTGTTTCCTTCAAAATGTAAGCACATGGAGGTATTCACATGCATTGTTTAAACCTAGCATGGCTGTGAGAAACTGCAAATAGCAGCAATTCAATGAGGTACTTATCTATTGATTTTTAT